>CAWUFW010001353.1:2464878-2479878 GCA_963921515.1 Calotriton arnoldi | reverse complement strand
GACCTCTCTCTCTCTCGACCTCTCTCTCTCTCGACCTCTCTCTCTCTCGACCTCTCTCTCTCTCGACCTCTCTCTCTCTCGACCTCTCTCTCTCTCGACCTCTCTCTCTCTCGATCTCTCTCTCTCTCGACCTCTCTCTCTCTCGACCTCTCTCTCTCTCGACCTCTCTCTCTCTCGACCTCTCTCTCTCTGACCTCTCTCTCTCTCGACCTCTCTCTCTCTCGACCTCTCTCTCGACCTCTCTCTCGACCTCTCTCTACCTCTCGACCTCTCTCTCGACCTCCCTACACATCTCTCGACCTCTCTACACATCTCTCGACCTCTCTACACATCTCTCGACCTCTCTACACATCTCTCGACCTCTCTACACATCTCTCGACCTCTCTACACATCTCTCGACCTCTCTACACATCTCTCGACCTCTCTACACATCTCTCGACCTCTCTACACATCTCTCGACCTCTCTACACATCTCTCGACCTCTCTACACATCTCTCGACCTCTCTACACATCTCTCGACCTCTCTACACATCTCTCGACCTCTCTACACATCTCTCGACCTCTCTACACATCTCTCGACCTCTCTCGACCTCTCTCGACCTCTCTCGACCTCTCTCGACCTCTCTCGACCTCGACCTCTCTCGACCTCGACCTCTCTCGACCTCGACCTCTCTCGACTTCGACCTCTCTCGACCTCGACCTCTCTCGACCTCTCCCTCTCCCTCTCCCTCTCCCTACCTCTCTCTCCCTCTCTCTCTACCTACCTCTACCTCTCTCCCTCTCTACCTCTCTACCTCTCTCTCTACCTCTCTCTCTCTCTACCTCTCTCTCTCTCTCTCTCTCTCTCTCTACCTCTACCTCTCTCTCTCTCTCTACCTCTCTACCTCTCTCTACCGCTCTAGCTCTACCTCTCTACCTCTCTACCTCTACCTCTCTACCTCTCTACCTCTACCTCTCTACCTCTACCTCTCTACCTCTACCTCTCTCTACCTCTACCTCTCTACCTCTCTCTCTACCTCTCTACCTCTCTCTACCTCTCTCTACCTCTCTCTCTCTCTACCTCTCTCTCTACTCTCTCTCTCTCTACCTACCTCTCTCTCTACCTCTTTCTCCCTCTCTCTCCCTCTCTCTCCCTCTCTCTCCCTCTCTCTCCCTCTCTCTCCCTCTCTCTACCTCTCTCTACCTCTCTCTACCTCTCTCTACCTCTCTCTACCTCTCTCTACCTCTCTCTACCTCTCTCTCTACCTCTCTCTCTACCTCTCTCTCTACCCCTCTCTCTACCCCTCTCTCGACCTCTCTCTCGACCTCTCTCTCGACCTCTCTCTCGACCTCTCTCTCGACCTCTCTCTCGACCTCTCTCTCGACCTCTCTCTCGACCTCTCTCTCGACCTCTCTCTCGACCTCTCTCTCGACCTCTCTCTCGACCTCTCTCTCGACCTCTCTCTCGACCTCTCTCTCGACCTCTCTCTCGACCTCTCTCTCGACCTCTCTCTCGACCTCGACCTCTCTCGACCTCTCTCCCTCACTCGACCTCGACCTCTCGACCTCTCTCTCGACCTCTCTCTCCCTCGACCTCTCCCTCCACCTCTCTCTCCACCTCTCTCTCCACCTCTCTCTCCACCTCTCTCTCCACCTCTCTCTCCACCTCTCTCTCCACCTCTCTCTCCACCTCTCTCTCCACCTCTCTCTCCACCTCGACCTCTCTCTCCCTCGACCTCTCTCCCCCTCGACCTCTCTCTCCCTCGACCTCTCTCTCCCTCGACCTCTCTCTCCCTCGACCTCTCTCTCCCTCGACCTCTCTCTCCCTCGACCTCTCTCTCCCTCGACCTCTCTCTCCCTCGACCTCTCTCTCCCTCGACCTCTCTCTCCCTCGACCTCTCTCTCCCTCGACCTCTCTCTCCCTCGACCTCTCTCTCCCTCGACCTCTCTCTCCCTCGACCTCTCTCTCCCTCGACCTCTCTCTCCACCTCTCTCTCTCTCCACCTCTCTCTCTCTCCACCTCTCTCTCTCTCCACCTCTCTCTCTCTCCACCTCTCTCTCTCTCCACCTCTCTCTCTCTCCACCTCTCTCTCTCTCCACCTCTCTCTCGACCTCTCTCTCGACCTCTCTCGACCTCTCTCGACCTCCCTCGACCTCCCTCGACCTCCCTCGACCTCCCTCGACCTCTCTCGACCTCTCTCGACCTCTCTACCTCTACCTCTCTCTCTCGACCTCTCTCTCTCGACCTCTACCTCTCGACCTCTACCTCTCTACCTCTCTATCTCGACCTCTACCTCTCGACCTCTCTCTCTCTACCTCTCTACCTCTACCTCTCTATCTCTACCTCTCTACCTCTCTCTCTACCTCTCTCTCTCTCTACCTCTCTCTCTACCTCTCTCTCTCTACCTCTCTCTCTCTCTACCTCTCTCTCTCTACCTCTCTCTCTCTCTCTCTCTACCTCTACCTCTACCTCTCTCTACCTCTACCTCCCTCTCCCTCTCCCTCTCCCTCTCCCTCTCCCTCTACCTCTACCTCTACCTCTACCTCTCTCCCTCTACCGCTACCTCTCTCCCTCTACCTCTACCTCTCTCCCTCTCCCTCTACCTCTACCTCTACCCCTCTCTCCCTCTCCCTCTCCCTCTCCCTCCCTCTACCCCTCTCCCTCTCCCTACCTCTACCTCTCTCTACCTCTCCCTCTCTCTACCTCTCCCTCTCTCTACCTCTCCCTCTAACTCTCTCTCTCTCTACCTCTCTCTCTCTACCTCTCTCTCTACCTCTCTCTCTCTACCTCTCTCTCTCTACCTCTCTATCTCTCTACCTCTCTATCTCTACCTCTCTACCTCTCTACCTCTCTCTACCTCTCTCTCTCTACCTCTCTCTCTCTACCTCTCTCTCTCTACCTCTCTCTCTCTACCTCTCTCTCTCTACCTCTCTCTCTCTCTACCTCTCTCTCTCTCTACCTCTCTCTCTCTCTACCTCTCTCTCTCTACCTCTCTCTCTCTACCTCTCTCTCTCTACCTCTCTCTCTCTACCTCTCTCTCTACCTCTCTCTCTCTACCTCTCTCTCTCTACCTCTCTCTCTCTACCTCTCTCTCTCTACCTCTCTCTCTCTACCTACCTCTCTACCTCTCCCTCTACCTATCTCTACCTCTACCTCTACCTCCCTCTACCTCTACCTCCCTCTACCTCTACCTCTCTACCTCTACCTCTCTACCTCTACCTCTCTCTACCTCTACCTCTCTCTACCTCTCTACCTCTCTCTACCTCTACCCTCTACCTCTCTACCTCTACCTCTCTCTCCCTCTCCTCTCCCTCTCACCTCTACCTCTCTCTACCTCCTCTACTCTCTCTACCTCCCCTCTCTCTACCTCTACCTCTCTACCTCTACCCTCTACCTCTCTCTACTCTCTACCTCTCTCTACCTCTACCTCTCTCTACCTCTCTCCCTCTCTCTACCCTCTCCCTACCCTCTACCTCTCTACCTCCCTCTCACCTCTACCTCCCTCTACCTCCCTCTACCTCTCTCTACCTCTACCTCCCTCTACCTCTACCTCTCTCTATCTCCCTCTACCTCTACCTACCTCTACCTCTACCTCCCTCTACCTACCTCTACCTCTACCTACCTCTACCTCTCCCTCTCTACCTCTACCTCTCTCTACCTCTCCCTCTCTACCTCTACCTCTACCTCCCTCTACCTACCTCTACCTCTCTCTACCTCTACCTCTCTCTACCTCTACCTCTCTCTACCTCTCTCTACCTCCCTCTACCGCCCTCTACCGCCCTCTACCGCCCTCTACCTCCCTCTACCGCCCTCTACCGCCCTCTACCGCCCTCTACCGCCCTCTACCGCCCTCTACCGCCCTCTCCTCTCTCTACCTCTACCTCTCTTTCTCTACCTCTATCTCTATCTCTACCTCTCTCTCTACCTCTCTCTCTCTATCTCTCTCTCTCTCTACCTCTCTCTCTACCTCTCTCTACCCTCTCTCTACCTCTCTACCTCTCTCTACCTCTCTCTACCTCTCTACTCTCTACCTCTACCTCTCTCTACCTCTACCTCCTCTCTCTACCTCTACCTCTACCTCTCTCTACCTCTACCTCTCTCTCTACCTCTACCTCTACCTCTCTCTACCTCTACCTCTACCTCTCTCTACCTCTACCTCTACCTCTCTCTCTCTACCTCTCTACCTCTATCCCTCTCCCTCCCCCTCTCCCTCTCCCCCTACCTCTCTCTCCCTCTACATCTCTCTACCTCTACCTCTACCTCTCTACCTCCCTCTACCTCCCTCTACCTCTACCTCCCTCTACCTCTACCTCCCTCTCTACCTCTACCTCCCTCTCTACCTCTACCTCTCTACCTCTACCTCTCTACCTCTACCTCTCTCTACCTCTACCTCTCTCTACCTCTACCTCTCTCTACCTCTACCTCTCTCTACCTCTACCTCTCTCTACCTCTCTCTACCTCTACCTCTACCTCCCTCTACCTCTACCTCTACCTCTCTCTACCTCTACCTCTCTCTACCCTCTACCTCTACCTCTCTCTACCTCTACCTCTCTCTACCTCTCCCTCTACCTCTCTCTACCTCTACCTCTCTCTACCTCTACCTCTCTCTACCTCTACCTCTCTCTACCTCTACCTCTCTCTACCTCTACCTCTCTCTACCTCTACCTCTCTCTACCTCTACCTCTCTCTACCTCTACCTCTCTCTACCTCTACCTCTCTCTACCTCTACCTCTCTCTACCTCTACCTCTCTCTACCTCTACCTCTCTACCTCTACCTCTCTACACCTCTACCTCTCTCTCTCTACCTCTCTCTCTCTACCTCTCTCTCTCTACCTCTACCTCTCTACCTCTACCTCTCTACCTCTACCTCTCTACCTCTCTACCTCTACCTCTCTCTACCTCTACCTCCCTCTACCTCTACCTCCCTCTACCTCTCTACCTCTACCTCTATCTCTATCTCTATCTCTACTCTCTACCTCTCTCTACCTCTACCTCCTACCTCTACCTCTCTCTACCTCTCTACCTCTCTACCTCTACCTCTACCTCTCTCCTCTCTACCTCTCCTCCCTCACCTCTCTCTCTCTCTACCTCTCTCTCTACTCTCTCTCTCTACCTCTCTCTCTACCTCTCTTCTCCCTCTCTCTCCTCTCTCTCTCTCCTCTCTCTCCCTCTCTCTCCCTCTCTCTACCTCTCTCTCCCTCTCTCTCCCTCTCTCTCCCTCTCTCTACCTCTCTCTACCTCTCTCTCCCTCTCTCTCCCTCTCTCTACCTCTCTCTACCTCTCTCTCTACCTCTCTCTCTCCTCTCTCTCTCCCTCTCTCTCGACCTCTCTCGACCTCTCTCTCGACCTCTCTCTCTCGCACCTCTCTCTCGACCTCTCTCGACCTCTCTCTCGACCTCTCTCTCGACCATCTCTCCCTGACCTCTCTCTCGACCTCTCTCTCGACCTCTCTCTGCCTCTCTCTCGACCTCTCTCTCGACCTCTCTCGACCTCTCTCCGACCTCTCCTCGACCTCTCTCCGACCTCTCTCTCGACCTCTCGACCTCTCATCTCTCGACCTCTCTCACTCTCGACCTCTCTACCTCTCTCCCTCTCTCTCTCTCCGTCTCTCGACCTCTCTCCCTCTCTCGACCTCTCTCCCTCTCTCGACCTCTCTCCCTCTCTCGACCTCTCGACCTCTCTCCCTCTCTCGACCTCTCTCTCTCTCTCTCTGTCTCTCCTCGACCTCTCTCCTCTCTCTCGACCTCTCTCCTCTTCTCTCGACCTCTCATTCTCTCTCGACCTTCTACTCTCTCTCTCGACCTCTCTCTCTCGACCTCTCTCCTCTCTCGACCTCTCGACCTCTCTCTGACCTCTCTCTCTCATCTCACCTCCCTCCCTCACTCGACCTCTCTCCCTCACTCGACCTCTCTCCCTCACTCGACCTCTCTCCCTCACTCGACCTCTCTACCCTCACTCGACCTCTCTCCTCACTCGACCTCTCTACCTCTCTCTCTACCTCTCTCTCTCTCTACCTCTCTCTCTCTCTACCTCCTCTCTCTACTCTCTCTCTACCTCTCTCTCTCTCTACCTCTCTACCCTCTCTCTACCTCTCTCCTACCTCCTCTCTACCTCTCTCTCTCTCTACCTCTCTCTCCTCTCTCTCTCTCTCTCTCTCTCTCTACCTCTCTATCTCTCTCTACCTCTCTCTACCTCTCTCTACTCTCTCTACTCTCTCTACCTCTCTCTCTCTCTACCTCTCTCTCTCTACCTCTCTCTCCTCTCTCGACTCTCTCTCTCTCTCTACCTCTCTCTCTCTCGACCTCTCTCTCTCTCTCGACCTCTCTCTCTCTACCTCTCTACCTCCCTCTACCTCTCTACCTCTCTCTACCTACCTCTCTCTACCTCTCCCTCTCTCTCTCCCTCTCTCTACCTCTCCCTCTCTACCTCTCTCTCTCTCCCTACCTCTCTCTCTCCTCGACCTCTCTCTCCCTCGACCTCTCTCTCCCTCGACCTCTCTCTCCCTCGACCTCTCTCTCCCTCGACCTCTCTCTCCCTCGACCTCTCTCTCCCTCGACCTCTCTCTCCCTCGACCTCTCTCTCCCTCGACCTCTCTCGACCTCTCTCGACCTCGACCTCTCTCGACCTCGACCTCTCTCTCCCTCGACCTCTCTCTCCCTCGACCTCTCTCTCCCTCGACCTCTCTCTCCCTCGACCTCTCTCTCCCTCGACCTCTCTCTCCCTCGACCTCTCTCTCCCTCGACCTCTCTCTCCCTCGACCTCTCTCTCCCTCGACCTCTCTCGACCTCGACCTCTCTCGACCTCGACCTCTCTCGACCTCTCTCTCCCTCGACCTCTCTCTCCCTCGACACCTCTCTCTCCCTCGACACCTCTCTCTCCCTCGACACCTCTCTCTCCCTCGACACCTCTCTCTCCCTCGACACCTCTCTCTCCCTCGACACCTCTCTCCCTCGACACCTCTCTCTCCTCGACCTCTCTCTCTCCCTCGACACCTCTCTCTCCCTCGACACCTCTCTCTCCCTCGACCTCTCTCTCTCCTCGACTCTCTCTCTCTCTCTCTGACCTCTCTCTCTACCTCTCTCTCCCTCTCGACCTCTCTCTCTCTCGCCTCTCTCTCCCTGACCTCTCTCTCCCTCGACCTCTCTCTACCCTCTCGACCTCTCTCTCTCTCGACCTCTACCTCTCCCTCGACCTCTCTCTCTCTCCCTCTACTCTCTCCTCGACCTCTCTCTCCTCTACCTCTCTCTCCCTCGACCTCTCTCTCCTCTCGACCTCTCTCTACCTCGACCTCTCTCTCCCTCGACCTCTCTCTCCTCGACCTCTCTCTACCTCTCGACCTCTCTCTCCCTCTACTCTCTCTCTCTCTCTCTCTCGACCTCTCTCTCTCGACCTCTCTCTCCTCGACCTCTCTCTCTCTCGACCTCTCTCTCCCTCGACCTCTCTCTCCCTCGACCTCTCATCTCTCTCTACCTCTCTCTCTCTCGACCTCTCTCTCTCTACCTCTCTCTCTCTCACCTCTCTCTCTCTCGACCTCTCTCTCCCTCTACCTCTCTCTCTCTCTACCTCTCTCTCTCTCTACCTCTCTCTCTCTACCTCTCTCTCTCTCTACCTCTCTCTCTCTCACCTCTCTCTCTCTACCTCTCTCTCTCTACCTCTCTCTCTCTCGACCTCTCTCTCTCTGACCTCTCTCTCTCGACCTCTCTCTCTCTCGACCTCTCTCTCTCTCGACCTCTCTCTCTCCCTCGACCTCTCTCCTCCTCTCGACCTCTACTCTCTCTCCTCGACCTCTCTCCTCGACCTCTCTCTCCTCTCGACCTCTCTCTCCCTCGTACCTCTCTCTCTCTACCTCTCTCTCTCTCTCTCTCTACCTCTCTCCCTCTCTCTCCCTCGACCTCTCTCTCTCCCTCGACCTCTCTCTCTACCTCTCTCTCTACCTCTCTCTCTACCTCTCTCCCTCTCACCTCTCCCTCTACCTCTCTCCCTCACCTCTCTCTCTCCCTCTCCCTCGACCTCTCTCTACCTCTCCCTCGACCTCTCTCTCCCTCTCTCTCTCCTCTACTCTCTCCCTCGACCTCTCTCTCTCCCTCGACCTCTCTCTCTCCCTCGACCTCTCTCTCTCCCTCGACCTCTCTCTCTCCCTCGACCTCTCTCTCTCCCTCGACCTCTCTCTCTCTCTGACCTCTCTCTCTCTCTCGACCTCTCTCTCTCCCTCGACCTCTCTCTCTCTCGACCTCTCTCTCTCCCTCGTACCTCTCTCTACCTCTCCTCTCTACCTCTCTCTCTCTCTCTCTCGACCTCTCTCCCTCCTCTCTACCTCTCTCTCTCTCCCTCGACCTCTCTCCTCTCTCCCTCTACTCTCTCTACCTCTCTCTCTCCTCGACCTCTCCTCTCTCCCTCGACCTCTCTCTCCCTCCCTCTCTCTCCCTCGACCTCTCTCTCCTCTCTCTACCTCTCTCTCCCTCTACCTCTCTCTCCCTCGACCTCTCTCTCCCTCGACCTCTCTCTCCTCTCGACCTCTCTCTCCTCCCTCGACCTCTCTCTCCCTCGACCTCTCTCTCCCTCGACCTCTCTCTCTCCCTCTACCTCTCTCTCTCCCTCGACCTCTCTCTCTCCCTCTACCTCTCTCTCTCTCTCGACCTCTCTCTCCCTCGACCTCTCTACTCTCTCTCGACTCTCTCTCTCCCTCTCTCTCTACTCTCTCTACCTCTCTCTCTGACCTCTCTCTCTCTCGACCTCTCTCTACCTCTCTCTACCTCTCTCTCCCTCGACCTCTCTCTACCTCTACCTCTCTCTCTCTCTACCTCTCTCTCTCTCTACCTCTCTCTCCCTCTACCTCTCTCTCCCTCCCTCCTCTCTACCTCTCTCTCCTACCTCTCTCTCTCTCTACCTCTCTCTCCTCTCTACCTCTCCCTCCCTCTACCTCTCTCTACCCTCTACCTCTCTCTACCTCCCTCTACCTCTCTGACCTCTCTCTCTCTCTGACCTCTCTCTCTCCTCGACCTCTCTACTCTCTCTCTACCTCTCTCTCTCTGACCTCTCTCTCTCTCCCTCTCTCTCGACCTCTCTACTCTCTCGACCTCTCTCTCCTCTCTCTCTCTCTCCCTCTACCTCTCTACCTCTCCTCTACCTCTCTCTCCTCTCTCTGACCTCTCTCTCCTCGACTCCCTCTCTCTCCTCGACCTCTCTCTCCCTCTCCTCTCTCTCTCGACCTCTCTCTCTCTCATCTCTCTGACCTCTCTCTACCTCTCTCTCTCGACTCTCTCTTCTCTCTCTACTCTCTCTCTACCTCTCTCTCTCTCTACCTCTCTCTCTACCTCTCTCTCTCTACTCTCTACCTCTCTCTCTCTATCTCTCTACCTCTCTACCTCTCTCTCTCTCTCTCTACCTCTCTCTCTCTACCTCTCTACTCTCTCTCTCTCTCTCTCTCTACCTCTCTCTCTCTCTCTCTCTCTCCCTCTACCTCTCTCTCTCTCTACCTCTCTCTCTCTCTCTCTCTCTCTCTCTACCTCTCTCTCTGCCTCTCTACTCTCTCTACCTCTCTCTACCTCTCTCTCTACCTCTCTCTCTCTCTCTACCTCTCTCTCTACCTCTCTCTCTCTACCTCTCTCTCTCTACCTCTCCTCTCTCTACTCTCTCTCTACCTCTCTCTCACCTCTCTCTCTCTCTCTCTCTCTACTCTCTACTCTCTCTCTCTCTCTCTCTCTACCTCTCTCTCTCTCTCTCTCTACCTCTCTCTCTCTCTCTCTCTACTCTCTCTCTATCTCTCTCTCTCTACCTCTCTATCTCTCTCTCTCTCTACCTCTCTCTCTCTACTCTCTCTCTCTACCTCTCTACCTCTACTCTCTCTCTCCTACCTCTCTACTCTCTACCTCTCTACTCTCTCTACCTCTCTACTCTCTACTCTCTCTACCTCTCTCTCTCTACCCTCTACCTCTCTACCTCTCTCTCTCTCTACCTCTCTCTACCTCTCTACCTCTCTACTCTCTACCTCTCTACCTCCTACCTCTACTCTCTCTCCTCTACCTCTCTACTCTCTACTCTCTCTACTCTCTACCTCTCTACCTCTCTACCTCTCTACCTCTCTCTCTACCTCTACCTCTCTACCTCTCTACTCTCTCTACCTCTACCTCTCTACCTCTCTCTACCTCTCTCTACCTCTCTCCTCTACTCTCTCTACCTCTCTCCTCTCTACCTCTCTACCTCTCTCTACCTCTCTACTCTCTCTCTACCTCTCTCTCTCTACCTCTCTCTCTCTCTCTCTCTACCTCTCTCTCTACCTCTCTACCTCTCTCTCTACTCTCTACTCTCTCTACCTCTACCTCTCTACCTCTCTCTCTACTCTCTACCTCTACCTCTCTCTCTACCTCCTCTCTACCTCCTCTCTCTACCTCTCTACCTCTCTCCTCTCTCTACCTCTCTCTCTCACCTCTCTACCTCTCTACCTCTACCTCTCTACCTCTCTACCTCTACCTCTCTCCCTCTCTCTACCTCTCACCTCTCTCTACCTCTCTCTACCTCTCTCTACCTATCTCTACCTCTCCTCTACCTCTCCTACCTCTACCTCCCTCTCTCTACCTCCTCTACCTCTACCTCTCTCTACCTCTCTACCTCTCTACCTCTCTCTCTCTACCTCTCTCTACCTCTCTCTCTCTCTCTCTACCTCTCTACCTCTCTACCTCTCTACCTCTCTCTACCTCTCTCTCTCTCTCCCTCCTACCTCTCTCTCTACCTCTACCTCTCTCTACCTCTCTACCTCTCCCTCTACCTCTCTCTACCTCTCTCTCTCTCTACCTCTACCTCGCCTCTCTCTACCTCTCTCTACCTCTCTCTACCTCTCTACCTCTCTACCTCCCTCTCTCTACCTCCCTCTCTCTACCTCTCTCTCTCTCTACCTCTACCTCTCTACCTCTCTCTCTACCTCTCTCTCTACCTCTCACTCTCCTCTCTCTACCTCCCTCTCTCTCTACCTCTCTACCTCTCTACCTCTCTCCTACCTCTCTCTCTCCTCTACCTCTCTCTCTACCTCTCTCTCTACCTCTCTCTCTCCCTCGACCTCTCTCTCTCGACCTCTCTCTCTCCCTCGACCTCTCTCTCTCGACCTCTCTCTCTCTCCCTCGACCTCTCTCTCCCTCGACCTCTCTCTCTCCCTCGACCTCTCTCTCTCTCGACCTCTCTCTCTCTCGACCTCTCTCTCCCTCTCCCTCTCCACCTCTCCCTCTCCCTCTATCTCTCTACCTCTATCTCTCTCTCTCTACCTCTATCTCTCTCCCTCTCTCTACCTCTCTACACATCCCTCTACACCTCTCTCGACCTCTCTCTACCTCGACCTCTCTCTACCTAGACCTCTCTCTACCTCTCTACACCTCGACCTCCCTCTCCCTCTCCCTCTCCCTACCTCTCTCCCTCTCTCCGTCTACCTACCCCTCTCCCTCTCCCTCCCCCTCTCTCCCTCTCTCCCGCTCCCTCTACCTCTCTCCCTCTACCTCTCTCTACCTCTACCTACCTCTCTCTCTCTCTACCTCTACACCTCTCTCCCTCTACACCTCTCTCCCTCGACCTCTCTCTCCCTCGACCTCTCTCTCCCTCGACCTCTCTCTCCCTCGACCTCTCTCTCCCTCGACCTCTCTCCCTCGACCTCTCTCCCTCGACCTCTCTCCCTCGACCTCTCTCCCTCGACCTCTCTCCTCTCTGACCTCTCTCCCTCGACCTCTCTCCTCGACCTCTCCTCCCTCGACCTCTCTCCCCTCGACCTCTCTCTCCCTCGACCTCTCTCTCCCTCGACCTCTCTCTCCCTCGACCTCTCCTCCCTCGACCTCTCTCTCCCTCGACCTCTCTCTCCCTCGACCTCTCTCTCCCTCGACCTCTCTCTCTCCTCTGACTCTCTCTCTCTCCCTCGACCCTCTCTCTCCCTCGACCTCTCTCTCCCTCGACCTCTCTCTCCCTCGACCTCTCTCTCTCTCGACCTCTCTCTCCCTCGACCTCTCTCTCCCTCGACCTCTCTCTCCTCGACCTCTCTCTCCCTCGACCTCTCTCTCCCTCGACCTCTCTCTCCTCTCGACCTCTCTCTCCTCTCGACCTCTCTCTCCCTCGACCTCTCTCTCCCTCTCGACCTCTCTCTCCCTCGACCTCTCTCTCCCTCGACCTCTCTCTCCCTCGACCTCTCTCTCCACCTCTCTCTCCACCTCTCTCTCCACCTCTCTCTCCACCTCTCTCTCCACCTCTCTCTCCACCTCTCTCTCTCTCGACCCTCTCTCTCTCTCGACACCTCTCTCTCTCTCGACACCTCTCTCTCCCTCGACACCTCTCTCTCCCTCGACACCTCTCTCTCCCTCGACACCTCTCTCTCCCTCGACACCTCTCTCTCCTCTCGACACCTCTCTCTCCCTCGACACCTCTCTCTCCTCTCGACACCTCTCTCTCCCTCGACACCTCTCTCTCCCTCGACACCTCTCTCTCCCTCGACACCTCTCTCTCCCTCGACACCTCTCTCTCCCTCGACACCTCTCTCTCCCTCGACACCTCTCTCCCTCGACACCTCTCTCTCCCTCGACCTCTCTCTCCCTCGACCTCTCTCTCCCTCGACCTCTCTCTCTCTCTCGACCTCTCTCTCCCTCGACCTCTCTCTCCCTCGACCTCTCTCTCCCTCGACCTCTCTCTCCCTCGACCTCTCTCTCCCTCGACCTCTCTCTCCCTCGACCTCTCTCTCCTCTCGACCTCTCTCTCTCCTCGACCTCTCTCTCTCTCCCTCTACCTCTCTCTACCTCTCTACTCTCTCTCCACCTCTCTCTCCCTCCACCTCTCTCTCCCTCCACCTCTCTCTCCCTCCACCTCTCTCTCCCTCCACCTCTCTCTCCCTCCACCTCTCTCTCCCTCCACCTCTCTCTCTCTCCACCTCTCTCTCCCTCTACCTCTCTCTCTCTCTCTACCTCTCTCTCCCTCCACCTCTCTCTCTCTCCACCTCTCTCTCCCTCTACCTCTCTCTCTCCTCTCTACCTCTCTCTCTCTCTCCACCTCTCTCTCCCTCCACCTCTCTCTCCCTCCACCTCTCTCTCCCTCCACCTCTCTCTCCCTCCACCTCTCTCTCCCTCCACCTCTCTCCCTCCACCTCTCTCTCTCTCTACCTCTCTCTCCCTCCACCTCTCTCTCCCTCACCTCTCTCTCCCTCGACCTCTCTCTCCTCTCGACCTCTCTCTCCCTCTACCTCTCTCTCCCTCGACCTCTCTCTCCCTCGACCTCTCTCTCCCTCGACCTCTCTCTCCCTCGACCTCTCTCTCCCTCTACCTCTCTCTCCCTCGACCTCTCTCTCGACCTCTACCTCTCTCTCGACCTCTACCTCTACCTCTCTCTCGACCTCTACCTCTACCTCTCTCTCGACCTCTACCTCTCTCTCGACCTCTACCTCTCTCTCGACCTCTACCTCTACCTCTCTCTCGACCTCTCTCTCTCGACCTCTCTACACATCTCTCGACCTCTCTCTCTCGACCTCTCTACACATCTCTCGACCTCTCTCTCTCGACCTCTCTACACATCTCTCGACCTCTCTCTCTCGACCTCTCTACACATCTCTCGACCTCTCTCTCTCCGACCTCTCTACACATCTCTCGACCTCTCTCTCTCGACCTCTCTACACATCTCTCGACCTCTCTCTCTCGACCTCTCTACACATCTCTCGACCTCTCTCTCGACCTCTCTACACATCTCTCGACCTCTCTACCTCTCTACACCTCTCTACACCTCTCTACACCTCTCTACACCTCTCTACCTCTCTCTACACCTCTACACCTCTCTACCTCTCTCTACACCTCTACACCTCTCTACCTCTCTCTACACCTCTCTCTACACCTCTACACCTCTCTACCTCTCTCTACACCTCTCTCTACACCTCTACCCATCTCTCGACCTCTCTCTACCTCGACCTCTCTCTACCTCTCTACACCTCGACCTCCCTCTCCCTCTCCCTCTCCCTACCTCTCTCCCTCCCCCTCCCCCTACCTCTCTCCCTCCCCCTCCCCCTCTCTCCCTCTCTACCTCTACCTCTCCCTCTACCTCTCTCTACCTCTACCTCTCTCTCTCTCCCTCTCCCTCTCTCTCTACCTCTATACCTCTCCCCCTCTCTACCTCTACCTCTCTCTCTCTCCACCTCTCTCTCCCTCGACCTCTCTCCCTCGACCTCTCTCCCTCGACCGCTCTCGACCTCTCTCGACCTCTCTGACCTCTCTCTCTCTCTACCTCTCTCGACCTCTCTCTCTCTCGACCTCTCTCTCTCTACCTCTCTCTCTCTCTACCTCTCTCCTCTCTCGACCTCTCTCTCTCTCGACCTCTCTCTCTCTCGACCTCTCTCTCTCTCGACCTCTCTCTCTACCTCTACCTCTCTACCTCTATCTCTCGACCTCTCTCTCTCGACCTCTCTCTCTCGACCTCTACCTCTCTACCTCTCTATCTCGACCTCTCTCTCTCGACCTCTCGACCTCTCTCTCTCTACCTCTCTACCTCTCTCTCGACCTCTCCCTCTCTCTCGACCTCTCTACCTCTCGACCTCTCTACCTCTCCCTCTCTCCCTCTCCACCTCTACCTCTCCACCTCTACCTCTCCACCTCTACCTCTCGACCTCTCTACCTCTCACTCTCTCTCTCTACTCTCTCTACCTCTCTACCTCTACCTCTCTACCTCTACTCTCTCTACCTCTCTCTCTACCTCTCTCTCACCTCTACCTCTCTACCTCTCTCTCTACCTCTCTCTCTACCTCTGCTCCTCTCTACCTCTCTCACCTCTCTACCTCTCTCTCTACACTCTCTCTACCTCTCTCTACCTCTCTACATCTCTCCTACATCTCTCTCTACACTCTCTCTACCTCTCTCTATCTCTCTCTCTACACTCTCTCTACACCTCTCTACACCTCTCTACACTCTCTACCTCTCTACCTCTCTACATCTCTCTCTACCTCTCTCTACCTCTACTCTCTCTACCTCTCTCTCTACCTCTCTCTACCTCTCTCTCTCTACCTCTCTCTCTACCTCTCT